>JARFXV010001070.1:1175000-1182279 GCA_031761425.1 Cosmopolites sordidus | reverse complement strand
GATTCATCACTACATATCGGAAAAGAATATAAAACAATCGGTTTTATTCATCTGAATAGGTCACGAAGTAGGTAAAGACGCTCCTATGCTCAGAAAAGGCCATGGTCACTGTTGTCTGTGTTTCGCAAGGCATTACCTTCACTTGGAGAAGAAGATATTTTTCATTTAAAAGGTATCTGGCTTTTCATTCTTCTTTCATATGTAAAAGTTCTAAAAATATACCGAATCTTTACTCTAAAATAAGTATATGAAGGTGATTACTTATCCGCTACAGAGGATACTTGAGGTAAGGAGGTAAAACATAAAATATAACAGACATTGGTTTTGAACTTCCCCCTCGATATCTAAATTGACGTGTTTTTTGTCTAGATCTAATTTTCATTGCTAAGAGAAATAACGAGGGTATCTACTTCTGGAATGAGAGCACTGTATATAATTATATTTACTAGATTTTCGTTAATTTGCATGTTAACTCGCCGTGTATAAGTTTAAGAAATTTATTGCGGTTTTTGACCATTAAATTGACATGCACATATCTCAGCTCAGACGAAAATTTATTAATCGAAATAAAAACCATTACAGTCAACACACTTTTGCCAACTCATGCAACTTTTGTTGTCATGCAGCCGAAGGTTGTCATACAGGAGAATTGGTCCCTTCCTGTTGACCAATGCCGAACACATGCGCCGCAGTTTTTGGTACATTTCATCGATTTGCTGGCAGTACTTCTCAGCTGTAATAGTTTCGCCCGGATTCAGGAAGCTGTGATAAGTCAGACCGACCGCAGACCACCAAACAGTCACCATGATTGGTAATTTTTTTGGTGCATTTTCGGCTTTGGTAAGTGTGGTCGGAAATTCGTTGCGGTCCAACCACCGAGCCAATCGTCGCCGATTGTCGTAAATCCACTTTGTATCATACGTCACAATCTGTTCAAGGCACAGATCGGAATTAGAAATGTATGTGTATTTGCGTGTTGTCCATGTTGCTCTCTCTCTCTCTTTTCCAAATTGGCCAAAATTATTTTAGAGCAAACATAATACTACAGTTAGGTAGAGTAAAAAAACGCGCTTTAAAAGATATATAAAGTCAAAGCAATTTAATATAAATTTATTTGAAAATACAGCATATAAAATTAAAATATCAAAAACCGTAGTAACTTTCTTAACAACCTAATATATTGAGCTATTTTGTTCTTTATTAGCCAATAATATAATATTTGAGTCAGTTCTATAGCGATTACGTTGTCCTGAAAGTTGATAGGGAGTTTTTTAAGAAAAAGAGAAACGCAATTAGAGGATGTGTGTATATATATATATATATATATATATATATATATATATATATATATATATATATATATATCATCATCATCATCATCAGCCCGTATCGATCCACTGCAGGATGAAGGCCTCTTCAGCATGCTTCCAACCTTCACGGTCCTGGGCTTTCCTCTGCCACTCGGGTCCAATATACTTAACGATGTCATCAGTCCATCGTGCTTTCGGTCTTCTTCGCGGACGTTTGCGATCAAGCGGTATCCACTCCAGGATTGCCTTGGTCCATCTGTCGTCCCATCGCCTCGCTATATGGCCTGCCCATCTCCATTTCAACTGTTTTACTCTTCCAATGATGTCACAGACTTTTGTTTGTTCCCTGATCCATGCGCAGGACTTTCTGTCTCGTCTTGTAATGCCAAGCATACACCCCACTTCAAGATCATCAAGGTGAATTGTGGCTGTAGCTCCATCATATATCGATTCTAATAGGTTTACATAGGCTCTCTCTACACCTTGGCTAAGGAGTGCATCCATTATCGCATGCTTTGAGATAGAATCAAATGCTTTTTCGTAGTCGATAAAAGCCAAGCACAGTGGCATGGTGTATTCGTTGTGCCTTTCTATGACCTACTGTACAACCTGGATGTGATCCATTGTACTGAATCCACTTCTGAATCCTGCTTGTTCTCTTGGTTGTGCGTCATTTAGTTTTTTTAATATTCTTTTAGAAATTATCTTAGTGAAAACTTTGTACATCACTGATAGGAGGCTTATTGGACGGTAGTTCTTTAAATCTTCCTGTGCTCCTTTTTTATGTAAAAGGATCACTTCTGCATTTTTCCATAAGTCAGGTACTTTTTGTTCTTTGAGGCATTTTGAGTATAATTTTGCCAGTGTTTTATGTAACGTCCGACCACCAGCTTTTAGCATTTCGACAGTTACACTATCCTTTCCTGGAGCCTTGCCGTTCTTCATCAATTCTATAGCATTTGTTACTTCCTCCACTAGGATATCTGGTATTATATATTGTTCTTCCGTGGGTATTGCTGTCCCTGACTGGCTCTGATCTTCATATAACTGGGAATAAAACCTTCTGACAATCTCTAACATTTGGGTACGCGTCCTGCATACTGTGCCATCCTCACGCTTTAAAGCATATATTTGCGTTCTTTTGTTTCTCAGCTTCTGTTTAGCTTTGTTAATTCCTTTGTTTTCTTCCAGGGTTTTTTGCACTAGCTGCATATTGAATCGGCGCGTGTCCTCTCTGATACGTTTTCGTATAGTTTTGCAGAGCTCAGTGTACTCGACCCTGCCAAAAGGACTACCTGCATTTCTCATTGCTCGCCGTTTCTTCATTAAATCAATGGTCTCACTGGAGATTTTTGTTTGTTTGAGACATTTTTCCTCTGGTGCTATTGAAGCAGCCGTTTGAAGTACATTGTTGGCGATTTCTTCATATTGAACTGATATTTCTACCTCCTCTGGATCTTGTAACACAGCAAACCGGTTTGACAAAGCAATCTCAAAATCGCTTCCTCTCTCCAGCAGTTTTCCAGAATCCACCTTGCCCTTCTTTGATCTTACCATTTTTTCGCGCTCTTTTCGACAGTCAATCCGAACCCTTGCTCGTACAATTCGGTGGTCACTTCCAACATTAAAATTGTTAAGGACAGTACAATTGGTAAATATTGTTTTATCGTTGGTCATGATGTAGTCAATTTCGCTTGTGAGCCCAGATGGACTTTTCCATGTCCATTTTCTGCTGATATTTTTCTTATAGAATGAATTCATAATATAGTTCTTGTCCTTCAGCAAAATCTTCAACTCACCTTCAGCTTCAACTAATCTGTCACCTCTATTGTCTCGCTCACCAGTTCCATATGGGCCAGTTGCATTTTCGTCTGTTCTTGTTGTTCCAATTCTGGTTATATATATATATATATATATATATATATATATATATATATATATATATATATATATATATATATATACAGTGGTGGCCTGTGTTACTAATATTTAGCAAAAATTTAGAAAAAAGAACATGAAAATGCTGTCATAAAAATAGACTCAACCAAGAAACAATACACACTATTTAACAATTAACAAAAGTACTAAATAACACAAATATTTTTAAAACATTTAATACATTTCAGTTTTATGTCCTGTGTGTTTTACTATTTCGGGGCAACTTTGACACATTTCTAATGCTATAGCTTCCCATTCTTTTTAATCACCTTCCAAAGTTCAAGCTTGTTTCTCCTTTTGTTTACCCAAGCCATTTTTGAGGTCCGGCTATTAGCAAGGCCACGGCAGTAAATCCACTTTATTGTCAGTAAGAAGTTGTTTTGTTTTCCTAGCAATATATTTCGGATTATTATCCTGTTGATATTTCCATACCAGCGGCATATTTTCTTCTACAGCATAACTCACTGAAGAATGTAGATATACACATTTCGATCCATTTTTTTAAAATCGTAAATTGGTCCATAAAAAAGCTACACACAGGTTTATATTACTGCCTCCATGCTTTACAGTTTTAATAGTATGTTTTGGTAATAATTCTGGTTGGGTGGTATTCTAACATATCGCCTACCATCAGAATGCATACCTATTAAATTTATTTTTGTTTTATCGCTCTATAAGATATTGCACCATTTCTTGATTCTCTGTTTACCATCTATCTGATCTTGGGCAAACTTTAAACGTTGTTTTACATTCTTGGCGGATAACAAAGGGACTTTTCTGGCTGCTTTACCCTGAAAGCTACTTGCCTCAAGGCTTCTTCGAATTGTTCTTGAACTTATTCTAACCCCAGTCCACTTTTAATTTCGATAGACGATTTAAATGGGTCGTTTTTTAAAATTCGGGCAATCTACTTGTCAGGACGAGCTGTTATTTTTCTTCTAGCTCCACGGTTGTCGTGAACTGGTTGTTTTTTAAGGCATTTTCCACCATTTTTTTTGAATGACCGACGATCCTTGCAATTTCCCTTAGTGACTTTGCTTCTTTCTGCAATGTTAAAATCTGCATTCTTCCCGCAGCTATACAATGGACGCTACGACGCATTTCTAACAAAATTATTATTCGGCCAAGTTTTTATTTATTTTTTTTAATTTCAACGCATGAAATAAACAAAACGTGTCGATAAAGTAACAGCAAAACGTGAAGAAACAATATTTACTGCTTTACACATTTTATGGCTCTATTTTTATGACCATATTTCTATATTCTTTTTTCTACATTTTTGTTAAATATTATGTTTACAGTATTTTTTTAACCTAAGTTTGATATTATGTTTTCCCTTTTTTGTCATATATTTATATTATACAGTTATTGCCCTAATTACCTATGCTATTACAACTGTATTTGCCAAACAGTTTCTTTTAATTCACACGCCTCTAAGTTAAAATAAATCGTTACTACTGTTGTCAGTAGTGAACATCGTTAATATAATAATAAGTGTGTGTAAATATATCATTACTACTACTGTTGTCAGTAGCGGTTGTCGGAAAAATCTGCAATAACCGAAATAACTCACAACAGGTGTATGCCGAGTCATATGAATATAAATTAAAACATCTCAAATCAAATCTTCTATTGGAACCTTCGGTGTAAAACATTAAACTCCAAAAAATCCAAATGAGAGAAATGCATTTTTAAGGACGTGCGACACTCAGGTATTTCATAGGCTTTCAATAGTTCGTCTATGAGGTTTTTAAAGTTTTCATCTTTCTTGTTGCCCAGAAATCCTTTCAGCACACTTACAAAACAATTCCAAGCTGCCAATTCCTCTTCAGGTAATTTTTCTTGAAAACAGAAATCACCTAGAAGCTTCCTTATTTGAGGTCCAATAAATATGCCTTCTTTTAGTTTTGCATCACACAACTGAGGAAATATTTCTTTTAGGTAGTTGAAACCATTACCTTCTTTGTCCACGGCTTTGACAAAGTTTTCGTTAGTCCAAGCTTAAAATGGAGAGGCGAAATAAGCACCTTTTATCTTGATCTCCAATTTGGCACTTAAAATATAAAAGATAGGCTTTTTTGACTTCCTCGGATATAGCTAGTATTTAATGTGACTTTAAAATAAATCGTTCGCATATATAACAAAACTTCATATAACTGCAAAATCGGCTACTAGAACTTTCCATTTTATATTAATTCGACTTAAAGCCTTGACTGTACTGTAAACGAGACAGAAATAAACTAAAGTATAGAAAACAATAAAACTGCCATTAAAGGTTCGTAGAATACTGTGGAGATACCCCCTCTACGGTCTTGTGGTAATTCCTACATTATCCAGTCCAAAGTCAGTTACAAATAATTTCAATTATCCCATGATATAATGAAGAAGTAGGTACTTGAAACTGGAACGTGCTAGGCCATTTCTCTGAAAAGGTGTTTTAATAACTATCTGAATCACAAAAAAGCATTCTCATCAATATTACAAAAATCACGTCGACTTGTGTAATTAGAAACCAGACTTGTTAAAATAGATAAGTGAAGACATCGTTTCATGCTTCAATTCACTTCAATTTATGAAAACATTCCATTTAACCAATTCATTTTTTCTATAAAACGGAACTAAACATACTGATAAGCAGTGACCTTGTCCGAGATTGGCCAAAAATCCACTCGCTGCCTGCTCATAAGTAATGTTTAGTAATATAAGTTTTTTGATACTATGCAAATTCTCATTTTATTTCAAAGTTAATACAGTTTTTATCTATAATATAATCTCCATCGTTATTGGCAATCTTTGTCCAATCTGTCCATTGTCCATCTCTCTGACACACCTTTTGCCTTGACGTTTTTGAAATAAAGCCATGTTTAGTCCATCAAGCTGAGCACCATAATTTTCAGCATTTACGGTTTAATTCAGATTCACAACCTCATAGTGAATAATTCCTGTAAAATCCCACCATACTGACAGTCATTTTTTTTTTATTATAAAAAGCTGGAGTTTTGGAGTAGGTATATGCGGATGTCCTGGTCTTAACCATTGTATTTTCTTATGTACATTGCTGTATATAATTCATTTTTCATCCCCAGTAACAATTTGTTGAAGAAAACAATATCTTCCTTACCTGGACAAAACTGCAGTTCAGAGGGTTACACTTGCTGGTTAGGACCAGCTGGTTAGGGACCAGCTTCAATTTCAGCTATTAACAGATCATCATCAAACTCAACAGGTCTTCCAGATTTTATACCATGGAAATGATTGAAACCACCGTTTTTTAATAATTCAGTCTAATATAGAACTTATCCACGCTTTGCTTTTCCACTTTTATAGGATTGACCTATTTTTCTTTTCTAAGTTATAAGAAGGACACGAAATATCAATATATTTAACGTGAATATAGGTTATGTTATATTAAGTCAAATTATTGTCTATATTAAATGCTGAAGCAATATCTTGCCTTTATCGAATACACTTTGAAAACTGGGATGCATCCTTAACGTGGAAAATTCTAGGACGAACCTTAGCAAACAATTTCTGGGATACGCATTCTGTTGGCTCGTATACACAGTATATTTTTAATGAGCCGTCGCGGCTCGTTTGCGTTTTAATTATTTTTTATGCTTTTGAGTAATAATGCACAACTATACAAAATACACTAAATTAATGTTAGTCAAACATACACTCACGTAAGAGTATAGTATACCTTGCATTATTTCAAATGTGCAATGCAGTTATGCAATACAGAAAATAAAAACAACTTTATTGTTATTTCATCAATTTACTGCTCTTTTAGGTCAAATTTATTTTAAAACTACCAAAATTTATATTATCTAAATATTTATATGTTCAATACATATTTTTACAGTCATTTTACATACAAAAATTATTTCTGAATACATTTTTCAAATTCTCTCCAACTACATATATAATTTAATTATTACGTAATTTATTGTACTAAACATGTTATAAGATGCTTTTTTAATGTTATAATTTTGCCAGTTTCGCAAAAATGTAAACTTTTGCACGTTCGTAAA
>JARFXV010001070.1:1145000-1170000 GCA_031761425.1 Cosmopolites sordidus | reverse complement strand
GTTAAATATAATGTAAATAAGGAAATAATTAGAAGTATCTCAAATATGTACTCGGAAACTACAAACTATGCCCGAACTAAAAATAGAGTATTTCAAAGGTTTACAACTGCATCTGGAGTGAGGCAGAGAGGAACATTAAGTCCCTATCTGTTTAACATAGAAATGGACGCGATAATTAAGAAATGTAACAAAAGAATAAAGAAAACAACATGGGGATATTTCAATCTAGAACGGGTAGAAATTAATCATTTGCCTTTTGCGGATGATATAATACTGCTTGCAAAAAGAGAAAAAGACCTGCAGTATAACTTAAATGTATAGTACGATGAGCTGGGCAAAAGTCAACTAACAATAAACCGAAGTAAAACAAAAATAATGGTGATATCGAGAAAACACAGGAACATAGGAACTAGACTAGAAAACACAGAGCTGGAACAAGTTAAACAATTTAAATACTTAGGAATAGCTATAGCAGCAAATGGAAAGATCGAAATTGAAATAGAAGAAAAATTAAAAGCCAACACCAGATTATATTATTCGCTAATTAAGAAAGTATTTAACAAGAGATAAATAAAAACAGAGAGTAAGATTAGAGTACATAATGCACTATGCATTCCAACTTTGACATATGGCTCTGAAATGTGGAAACTAAATGAACATCAGAGAGGAAGAATACAGGCCTGTGGGATGAGAATATTGAGAAAAATTATAGGACTAACTCTGAGGGATCGCGAGGAAATTGGGGGTAAAATTTGTAGAAGAAAGAATAAGGGAAAATGCAGTGCGATGATTTGGACATGTATGCAAAATGCCTTGCACGAGACTGATCAAGAGAGTGTGGAAAATGGAAAAAATTGGAAGGAACACAAGGGGTAGACCACGAAAGAGATGAAATGATGAGATTGACAAGTATCTTGGAGAAATGGAACTGGACTGGAGAAAGGCCGATAAACTTGCAAGGGTTAGAGGGGAGTGGAGGGAGACAGTGACAGGCGATTAAGAAATTTAACTCGACACTGGCAATGGCTGGTAAACGAGTATAGATCATGATGATGATGATAGCCGAAGGTCAACGCACCATGGTCCTTAAGATAGCAGGTAAGTTAAATATTGGCAATAAATATAATTTTCCATTTTATCACTTGTTGTGAATGGTCAATTGTCAACGGGAAAAATGTTCTTGCCCTAAAACTCATCACAAGACTTTCATCGAACACAAAAGCAAGATACCGCGATAAGTTTTTCGTTTGATTCTGGCAGGCTCGAAAACATTTGTCTTGCCTTAATCGCTCCACGGCTTTTGCAATTCGACTTATTGTCGATTCTACCCATCGACTTTTATTGTAAATTGTCCCGAGTCCTTGAAATGAACTCTTTCAAGAATCGCCAGGGTCCGTTCAATATTTTGGAAGATTTTTCCTTACCAATGTTTTCAATTACAGCTTCTTTTCGGTTATATTCCGCACTAGTACTTAACATCTCGACCATCTTAGAGCTATACTCCTTTTCTAAATATTTCTGGCTTACGAAAAGAACAAAAGCCTAACAACGACCTAACACTAAGGCACGATATGACATGAAAATTAAATTAAAAATCCTTAGGATTTCGGATTTTAGTTGCGCACCCTGTAATTTTTATGATGCAACTGCAACACGTTTATCTTTTTTAGCCTCACAGAAAGGTTATGTGAAACTTATATTATAGCTGCGCAATCGATAGAGCGGATTGACACAATAGCGCGGAGAAAAAAAAATAGAAATAAAGTAGGAGGGTTGCTATTTATGTATCCGGAATAATAAATAAAAACACATATTTATTATTGAAAATGGTTTTATTGTTTTTCAAAATATTCTCCGCGATGATCGATAGATACACTTCTGCATACGTTTGAACCAATTTTCATCTTACTTTCTCCATTCCAAGTCTCCAAAATATGCATTTTTGAACGCATCTCGTCGAAAATCATTGGCCACGTAATTTATTCTTCACTGACAAAAACAAAAAGAAATAATTGGGTGCCAAATCAATACTGTACGGCGGATGATCCATCAATTCGTTGTTTTGACCAGTCAAATATTGAGTTGTTCGATCCGATGTGTGAGAGTTCGCGTTGTCAGGGTGAAGAATGATCCTGCTTCACTGGTTAGTTTTTCTTATTTCTTCAAAGGCTATTTATAATTACTTAACTAATTATTACTTAATTGACCATTCTACGATTCTCAAATAGCACTGTAGCCACATACCCATTTATCATAAAAAAAACAGGCGACCATTTGCTTAGAAGTGCTTCTTGCGCGAATAACTTTTGTTGGATTTGGCTCATTTTGAAAGTCCCATACAGTCAACTGCTAGACTAGTCAACTGCATAGATCCAAGATTCGTCAACCGTGTAGATGTTATACACGTTTTTTGACACACCACCATTATATTATTAAGCATTTCTTTGCATCAATCGACACGAGCATTTTTTTGAGCGATTGTGCAATTATATGGAATTCAAAGCGCACAGACCTTTTTCATGGTTAAATGTTTATGTACAATCTTGTGTATGCTTGTCATATTAATTCCCAGGGATGCCTCAATATTATGATATGTCACATGACGATCTTGCTTTATCAGGTCGCGCACAGTATCGATGTTTTCTGGCGCAACAACCGATTTTGAACGACCTTCTTTAAATTCATCCGTGAGCGAACGACGGCCACGATTATCCAATCGAATCCAAGTCGAAAGTCGTCGTAAATCATGACACGAAAATTCTCTCGATTTAATTCCATTTTTTGACCTAGATGAAATTTTCAAGACATTAAATAGCGTCCGTATGACAACACGTATTGAACACGTATACAGTCAATAATGTCAAACTTTACGATGTTTTTGTCAGCTGACGTACCATTGTTGCAACAACCATTGTTACCAATTCTAGATACATAAATAGCAATCCTAGTACATTTAAATAGAAGAACTCAAACGATAGAAAAGTGTCATGAATATAACATACACATCCTATTCGTAGGCTATAAACAAGAATTCGACACTCTGAAAAGAGACAATATACTGAATAACGCAGAAAACATGAAAATAAAAGCAAAAATTGTAAAACAAATAAAGATGACGATGAAAAAATTACAAAGAAGGGAAATCGAAAAACATCAAAATCAACAAAGAAGTAAGACAAGGACATGCTCTTTCAACATCACTTTTCAATATAGCATTAGATGGAATAAACAATAAAAGTAGGTATAAAGAACAAATCCATACAGATAATAGGCTATGCAAATGACCTTTAGAGGTCTTTAGAGAACAAAGAAAAGACAACATACATGCAATGTAGCAGATCGATGGCAAAAAAAATGACCAGAAAACAATAGGAGCATTCTAGTTTGAACAGATGGACAACGTTAAATATCTGGGTGTAATAGTGAACAAAAACAAGGACAGGAGTATGTAAATAGCTCAGAATCCAAACAAGCAAGAAAGCACATGCAACAAATCCAACAGGCAACAAAGTATACTACAGTCACAAAAGGTTATTAAAAGGCAGAAATACAATGCAATCATAAGACCCATTGTAACGTACGCAGCAGAAACGATGACACTCACCACCAGGGAGGAAGAAAAACTAAAAGTCTTCGAGAAGAAAATAATAAGAACAATCTATGGACCCAAAACGGATGGAGAAGAGTACCGAAGCCTAATGAATCAGGAAATTTGAGAGTTACTCATATGAACCATACATACATAAAAAGAAGTGTATTAAAAAAATTCCCGAATGAAACTAATTAGTTAACCCAATATTTTCAAAGACGAATTTTATAATAGTTAATTGTTAATAACATGTAAAACATTGCCCCTAGAAAGTTTTAGAATATTCATTATATACGAATCTTTCTCTACAAATACATTCTTAAAGTTACTTCATCTATGCCAGGAAAATTTTTACCGGATAGTTCCAACTTCCTGCATTTTTCACATCGCCACGAATATTAAAATGTTATACAATTTTATAATAATGCTGTTACTAATATTTCAGAACTTTGCAATTTTGCGCCTCTTTCCTCCATTATTAAATAGAGCCACATCTTTTTTTTAATATCGTTCGAAAAATATGAAAAATTATGTTATTTCGTCAGTTCGAGAAGATTCCTAACGTAAGAAGACTTTCCATAAATCATCAAAAATATTTTTAATTTCCTGCGTTTTGATATTCTCATCGGGAGAAATATTTATCAACAAACATTCATTATATTAAAATTATCAGGATCTAACATTTTATCATACTATTATCTAATACTTAACTAGAGATGATATGCATGACTTTAATTAGCAAACCGTGTAAAAATATAAACCGTTAGGAAATCAACCATAAATTTATACTCGATAATAAACTTTTTTTTTGATAACTTTTTTAAAAAAATAAAAGATCAAAAGTTACCATATTAATTTCGACAACATTCATTCGGATCTTGCGCCTTGTACTTAAAGAAAAGGTTCAAAGTGATCGCCGATCCGTTCCACGCAAAGTTGAGCGCGACGTACCCAAAAGTCGGTGCATGCGCGTATTTTTGATAAAAATATTCCCCTAATAGTCTCACCAGCCTGTTCTATGCGATCAATAAGTTCTTTCCTTGTATTAACTGACGTTTTAGAAACTATGCTTTTCATATAATCCCACAAAAATAAATCACAAGGATTAAAGTGACCTAGGCGGCTGGACCCTCCACGACCTACTTATTAGGAAAAGTTATGTATAAGAACAAGTCGGCTAAAATGGGCTGGTGCTCAATCGTCCAAGAACCACATGTTCTGCGTAACATTCAAAGGCACATTTTCCAGAAGACCGGGTGACATGATTTTATAAAAATTTGAGATGGTTTTCGACCGTTAAACGATCCTGAAAGATAAAAGGCCCCAACAAGAATACGGTTGACAATTGACGCTCACACATTGGCCGAAAATCTATATTGAAAATATGTTTACCTCGAAGTATAAGAATTATCAACTGACCAAATATGAGTATTGTGGGAATTGTGAATTCCATTTCGGCTAAATAAAGTCTCGTCCATAACGAAAATATTTCCGGTAAAGTTTTGATTCATCTTATGTTGGTGTAAGAGCTACTCGCAGAATTGAACTCGGTTAAGGTGATTTTGTGGCTTTAAGGCTTAAAATCGTTGTAAATGAAATAGGTGCAACTGCAATTTTCCCACAATCTTGTAAAAACTTTTTTTTCGGTCAGTTTAACCTGCCATGCTATTTCTCGAGTACTTGTTGATGGGTCTTCCTCGACAAAATTGAAAATTTGGTCCTCCCGTTGCAAGTTTTCAGGTACTCATATCTTCCCGCATGCCATCCACGATGTTCCCTCAAATCACCGATATCTCTGGATCTTTGCACAACAAAGCCGAAAAGGCGTATAGCTGAGATGTTGATGGCGGATGAAGGAATGGCAAAGCACGACGTGGAGCACGGGTGAACTTCCTTAACTTCTTAATATATATATATTATTTACAAAAAAATGGAAAACTGATATTTCCCGGCTTTGGAAAAGGCCAAAACAGTCGTATCTATTATTATAGGGGCACTAGGCACTATGTCACCCAAATTTATAGACTACTTGCGCAACCTGCAGCTCGAATATCCATCGCTGAGCTGTAAAATACGCCTATGATTCTGTCTGTAGATCGGCTACCGACGGTAGACCATTCACCGTCAGGAAACCCAAACACGAAGAACAATAGAGGATCATGAACCAAATACACCAAAAGTTCTACTACCGTACGTAAAAGGAATCACATATAGGATAGGCAGACTACTAAGGAAACATAAGATCAGAACAGCCTACAAGCCGCACAAAACTGTTGCAAACATCCTAAAAAACCCCAAGGACAAAGTTAGACTGGAAAATCATGGGGTATATAGTATATCTTGTACCGACTGCAACAGATCATACATAGGACAAACAAACTGACGAATATCGGCCAGAATACAAGAACATAAAAACGAGTTAAAAAACAAACAAACTACTTCCGCTCTGTTCCAGCCCGATCTACAAACAGGATCAATTTTGAAGGAGCTAAAGAAATAGCGAATATTGAAAACTACAAGGTCTGAACAATCAGGGAAGCCTGAACAATCTGTCTGAACAATCAGGGAAATAGAAGAAAGTGGTGAGTTAAATACGCGAAACGAAGCTCGCAACATTCCAAAAGTATGGAAATCCCCTCTGAAAAAAAGATATATATATATAAAAGTATATATATATATATATATATATATATATATATATATATATATATATATATATATATATATATATATATATATATTCCAGCAGTATATACATTCCAGCAGTATCACGATCGCACGTGTACACATCATGTTAAATTAAAGAATTGATCAAAAAAAGAAGTCACCTCAATTGAATACCCACCCGGTCCTCAGATCTTAAGCTAATAGAATTCCTCTGGGAAATTTAACAAAAATCAGCAAATTTTTTTGATAGTATAACGTCATTATGACAAAATTCTACTGGGAATTATAAAAAAGAGTGGTAACTCTGCTGAAAATATACCAAGCCGTTAGTTACGGATCCCGATATTAATTATATTATAAAATATTTTTGTTTAATAAATAATTAGTTTCCAAATTTATCCTGATACATTTTCATAATCCCTTAATAAGATTAAATTTAAATTGTATGTTTAAGTGCATAAATTAATTATGTTTTTTTTATCTACTCCTTAGAATTTCCAATTTTCACCCAATGAAATTTCTAAAAATGGCCAAATAAAACTTTCATTATTTTATTCTGTATCGATTATTATCTATGACAGCCTGCAATCATCTCAGCATTGATTCTACAAATTTTTTGTTAGATCACTTGATATTTGTACATTAATAATTTGTATTTATACACTTAGTTTTTCTCACTTCTCTTGTCAATAGGATTCATATCTGGTAATTGTTGCTGTGTACCAACCTTCTTCTGGCGTTGTAGAACAGTTATTGTTTCGTAACGTTCGCTGCAGCCTCCCATTTTACTAGAATCTGACGACATCTCTAGTAGTTAATTTCAAAGCGCTTTCGACCAAATATTTTTGCAGCATGTCCATATACTCGGAACATTTGGAATCCCATCAATGATAACTAAATTTCCAGCCCTATGTATATACCCCCCAACCCATGATTTTTCCACCACCGTATTTTACTGTGCAAATGGAATTTTTTGAATCCAGCGCCATCTTATTTTTTCTACGTACACTTTTACAGCGATTTGAACCAAATAAACAAAACTTGCTTTCTTCAGTAAAAATAATTTCAATTCTTCTATTGGAACCTTTGGTGTGAAACACTAAACTTGAAGAGATTTACCACTAAACACCAAAACACTTTTTTGAACTGCTCGACGCACGTTTCACCAACCATTTTAGCATCATCAGGAGATGATTTAATCTAAGATTAGATTAGATCATCTTTTATCTAGATTAAATCATCTCCTGATGATGCTAACATGGTTAGCGAAACGTGCGTCGAGCAGTTCAAAAAAGTGTTTTGGTGTTTAGTGGTAAATCTCTTCAAGTTTAAAAAGAATTTGTTGAATTAGGTAATTACCAGAACTAGGTAATTCTTTTGTATCTTTTGTTTTGATTGATGAAGAGGTTTCAAAAAAAGATGAAGATACGGTCATCATTTATTTTGCAACAAGACAATGACCTGCAACAGCAAGCTCGGAAAGTCGAAAAATGACTACTCTATAATGCACTCAGGGAATTAAAAACCACTCAATCACCGGACATGTACCCAATCGAACATCTATGGGTGAATTAAAACGAAGAATATAAAAAAAGAAGATTAAAAACAAATCACAACTTAAGGAAGCATTACTGTATGAACGGGAACATATCTAGCCTTATGACACTAGGAAATTTCTCGCCTACGAGAGGAGATAAAAACAAGGAAGGCCCTATGGACCATTGATTTATGCAATATTGTATAATAACAACATTATTATGCTATAAAAATAATTCAAAAATCAAGTATACACAGACTTTTTGGCTTATAAAAATTGATTATTTGTAAATCATAATTATAAAGTGTTGTTGCAACCAGCTTTATTCATGTTCTTCACCATTAATAGTTTCTAAAACAGGAAACGATGTGTTTTTATTGTTTAATTGTTTAATGCAGTAAAATAATTTAAAGGCGTGGTGTACCCACACTTTTTTTACTAACTGTATATTTTCGAAAGTAGCTGTGTTTAAAATGAATTAAATCTGATTGTTTTTGTATATTGAACAATTTATTTCCACGAAAACGAATTAAATCAGTAAAACTAACTATTCAAATAATTTTTCCCATGAACAAGTGGTACTTTATTAACTATTTAAAAAAATAGTAATACTCTGCTTTAATTGTGATATAGTTTGTGTTCAAATAACGTTAATGCAGTTTAAATAAAGAAAATTTTAAAAATACGTTTGTTTAAATGCTCTTTCCCACTGTAAAATTAGGGGTTATCTTTCAATATTAGAAAATAGTTCATATTTTATCTAGCATATTTGTTATTGCACTTGTTGATTTCGCCCATTTATTATTCATATGGTAATTTAATATATGCATTTTTTTTCAAGTACATATATTATAGCTGTATTTTATAACCTTAACATTTAGTACTTACTGCATAGGTGAAATTTGTAAAAATAGCGTCAGACCGTACAGGAATAATTTGGTTAACTATTCAACAATAATGAATAAGCGCATTCTCTTTTAAATCAACTAACACAATTGGCAGTTAGCGAATGAAAAAATCCAAGAGAGATCATCGAAATATCATTACATTGTCAGAAGGTCACTATTTTGTTTGGTTTATAATCCGAAGGAATCATTAATCGGTACATTTCCGAGGATGAGTTTGGCAAAGGTGGAAGACGAAAATGTGATTGCCGTCAACGGTAACGTAAACTACAACATAGCGACATAATGGTCAATTTTTTATGACCGTAATTGAAATATATGGAGCTGGATGGTAAAAGGATATAACATGCTGATATTATATGAGTTGTCTCGATAAATGGCTTTGAAAAATGGCAACTGAAATCCTGCGATTTGATACCGTTGAACTATTGTTTTTTTTTCTAAACAGGAAGTCCATCAGAAAAGAGACTATCTAGCATGTCATTTATGAGACCTATTATATAAAAATATTATTGAATACACAATATGTATTTTATAAATATTCCATGATTTTGAATTAAAACCAGTACATATACATAATTGTCTAATAAGAGTGTCAGAATTTTAAAATGGAGCACATTATTAACTACAAGTGATAATCCGGTAATATATATTTTATCTGGAAGAACAAATAAGGGCATTATGTTTCGAAAATAATGTTCAAATATCCCCCTCATCTTCGTCTGGTGGAATGCATTCTAAACGGATAGGAAAAAATAATTTTTCCAACGAAGCGCATTTATGGCTTAATGGGTTTGTGAATAAACATAACTGCAGGATTTGGGCTCATAAAAATCCTCAATGTTTCAATAATTACCTCATCATCCTCACAAAGTCCCATACTTCACCAGCGAAACACTTTCTTAACATTTCTACTGCACAAGAAATTTAGTTTTTGAAATAAAAAAACCGCTTTATTTTTGACATACAATGGGAGACAGAAGTATTGGCATAGCACATTTTGTTTTAAATAAAAATATATATTTCCAAAATACAAACGTAAAAAAATTCAGTTAGTTGTTTATTTTATACCTTCAACCAAAATCTAAATTTTATGCAAAAAAAATTGTTAAACTCAAATGAAATAACAAAGGTAAAGGTAAAGTGTAGGCGCATCAGCAACTAGGCTACTTAGCGACTGGACCTACAGCTTAACGTGGGTTCCGAACCCCGGTCATCAGCTTCCGACAAACCCAGGCCAGCACCCCCTTCGGGCTATAAACCCTTGGTTATGTGCCCACCCATAAGTCTATCAGGAAACCTACCGACTGGCGAGTGACCAACGTAGAACACTTCTCAGAAGGCATCCGGCCTTACCCAGCCTTTAACTGGCGTGACTGAGGGGTAATTCGTAGTCGGATTTTACACTCTTGCCTAGAAACAATCACAAACATTTCGGAAGTAAACAGGCAGAAGAAAGCAAGAAAAACAACCATCCAAGCGCTGGAATCGAACCAACTACCGCTCCAGTGCGGTTTCGGCACAGCAGCGGCAGGCCGCTGCTCTTATCGTCCTCACCATCGCAACCGGCCAAATGAAATAGATAAAACTTACTTAAAATGAATATAATGTCAAAAGTTGAATGGATAAAAGTATTAGCACAATCACCTAATGAAAGAACGATATACAAAATTAATATTTTGTAGGAAGTCCTTTTCTATTGATTGAAAATTCTGATCTGCTTCTCTAGTTCATTCCACAGATTTTCTGTAGGGTTCAGGTCAGGTGACTGAGGAGGGGTATTTAAACAATCCACTGTTTCACTGCATAAGCTGGATGTTTTGGATCGTTGTGTTGTTGAAAATAGAAACTGTTGGCAATATTCAGCTTTTCAGCACTTCTACTGTCGTAGATTATTTTTTAAAATATTTAAATAACCGGTTTTTTTCATTATTCCATCAACGAAGATAAGATTTCCAACGTCTCTTGCAGCAATACAGCCCCAGCTGTTTAATGTAAAGTCTTTAACTCAAGTTCAGTGTTTTGCTTCCTCCAGACAAAGGGGAGGTTAAAGGAACTTCCCGGGCCACGGTTCAACTTGTGGGATCCACGCTCAGTCATTTGCGGAAGTAATTTCAAATCTAAGAGATCAGATAGTTAAACGTTTGTTTTAATAAAGAACCTAGCTTGAGAATAAGAAGTAGCAATTTTTCATACTTACATCGTTCAGAGTTTAATGATCTCTTTTGAAGAATTTAAATTTTAACAATTAATCAATAATTAATCAATAATAACTGTCCCCCTCAGGGCGAGACGGTGGAGAGGGATATGGTGGGACCCCCCCCTTCTTCTTCTTCTTCTTCCAGACAAGAGATCGTCCATCCGAATGAAAGATATTGTATTTACTTTCGTCTGAAAATATTACTGCCTCCCAAAACTCATTAGTTTTATCAACATACTGGTTTGCGAACTGCAAGCGCTTTTTTTGGTTCCCTTTGTTAATGTACGGTTTCCTTCTGGCAACCCTTGCTCTATAACCAGCACCATGCAGAACTCTCCGTACGCTTTTAGCACTAATATCTTTATTTTCTTGTTCTTTGATCATTGAAGTCATTTCCGATGCTGAGGTATGAGGATCCTTTTTAATTTGTCTAATTATTTTTCTTCTTTCCAATTCTGTAAGTTTAGATGGTCGCCCTGTTCCTGGCATATTTTGAAAATTGTCGTTATTGTTAAACCTTTTAATAACACTACGAACAGTGTAACAACTTTTTCTCACTACGTTCGCAATTTCAGAATCACGATGCAGATTAACTATTATTTTTCTTTCGGTCACTGTTGTTTCCAGTCCTTTACGGCCCATTTTATTTAAAATTATTTATTTTCTAGATACTTCGACCAATGCATATATCAGAAGGCTACGCGATAATAATAATCGACAACAGTAAATACTTTTCCATAGATAGAAACAAGTTTTTATAGAAACAAGCTTTAAAATATTTGATAAACATTTAAGGGTGCCAATATTTTTGTCCATTCAATTTTTGACATTATATTCATTTTAAGTTTATTTTATCTATTCCATTTGAAACAATACCACTGGCTACTTCTTAAGTTGAAGTGAAGTCATTTTTTTTTAACAGAATTTGAACATTTTCTCTGAATTCTAGGTGATAGTATTTTGGTCGTCCTTTACTGTTTTCATTTTCAATGTGGCCAGTTCCACTACGTAATGAACTGTAACTGAATTAAAGTTTAACTATAACTTTCATGCAATTACTCTTCAAATTTACAATTTTCACCTACAGTTAGTAAAGTTTTTATAGAAACAAGCCTTAAAATATTTGATAAAAATTTAAAGGCGCCAATACTTGCCCGTTCAATTTTTGACATTATATGCATATTAAATTTATTTTATCTATTCCATTTGAGATTAACAATTTTTCTGTAAAAAATTTAGATTTTGATTGGAGGTATAAAATAATCATTTGGTTATTTTTTTTACGTTTGTATTTTAAGAATATAAATTCTTATTACAAAAACAAAATGCTGCGGCAATACTTTTTTCCACCACTGTATGTATAATGAATGGTACATGTTAAATGCAGCAATACAGGTTTAGATTTTTAGGGATATTAAATATCAGTCAGCGTCGAGGTCAGTGGCGGCTCATGAGGGAGGGCGTTGGGTGCCGCCCCTCCTGCATTTATCACAGTAAACAATTTCAGTTTCAGTTCAGTTTCTTTCCGTTAACTCATTTTCCTGGTTCACTTCCTGTATAAGGTTTCAATAGCACGAAAAAGTAAAAGGAGGAAGGGGAAAGCAAAAAATTCTGCAGCAGCACTATTTTCTTCTACGCCTTCCCACTTTAAAAACCCACGAGCCGCCACTGGTTGAGGTATATCCAAATAAAGTTTTTTTAACTTCCCTACTTTTGGTAAAAATTCAGTTCGAATTGTCCTTTAATATTTGCGGACAGTCTCAACAATATGACATTTGTTTTCAAGTAGAAAATCGATTGGCCAGAGAAGTACTCACTCATTATTTGTAAATTATATTTCTTTTAGAATATTGCAGAATATTGTAGTTAACAAAATATTCCCGTTAGTTTTCAGTTATTGTCACTATCATTCCATTATTATCTTTAACTATCAAATTTCTACCATGATTGACTATCAATACTTTTTCCATGGCTACAAATTTTTTTGTTTTGTATTTCATATAAAGTTCACAATCACCTTTTTTATAAAATTTACCAAGTTATTTTACCAAACAATTCTATATTAGATTGATTTCGAAAAACCTAAAATATATAGAACCCATTTTTAATCCTATTTAAAATGTTAATATACATTGGAATGTCCTACCATTCTTTTTATTTAATTATTTATTTACAGTTTTTGCCTAAGTGTGAATCACAAAATAAAAAAGAGTGTCCCAAAATTTACGCCAGATTTGAGTTAAATAGAAAACAGTTTTTTTTCAATTGTATTTTGTAATATTGCAATTGTATAGAATAGGGTTATGTACGGAATAGCACATCGGGCAAATGACCTCCACGCCTTTGCTTTTACTTTCTTTGCCTTCACTCTTTTGTCAAAATTTTCCATGATCATTTTACATAAATGTGGCTGAATTTCGTTGCTGCAGCGTTCAATCTCCTCCTTCAATGCACAGGTAGATGTGGGTTTGTTGACATAGACCTTTGACTTCAAATAACCCCATTGAAAGAAATCCAATGGTGGTAAATCATATGATCTCGGGGGCCAATTTTGATCACCGAAACGAGAGAGTACATGACCAGAAAATGTCTCATGCAGTAATTGGATTGTTTCACGGGCTGTATGGCATGTCGCACCGTCTTGTTAAAGTAAAGTTTTGGGGTTAGAGGCGCATCAGCAACTGAAAAGGCTATTTAGCGACTGGACCTACAGCTTAACGTGGGTTCCGAACCACGGTCATCAGCTACTGAAAACCCCAGTCAGCACCCCCCTCGGGCTATCAACCCTTGGTTTTATGCTTAACCGAAAGTATCTCGAGAAGCCTACCGACTGGCGAGTGACCAACGTAGAACACCTCTCAGAAGGCATCCGGCCTTACCCAGCCTCGAACTGGCGTGACTGAGGGGTGATTCCTTGTCAGAATTTACACTCTTACCTAGAAACATTCACAAGAATTTTTTGTTTTTAGAAAAACTTTTTTGCCTAGAACGGGAATCGAACCCGCTCCACATTAACTGCCGTATCGTAAGGCTGTCGCCTTAGACACCACAGCTAATGTGGCTCCTGCACCGTCTTGTTGAAACCACATGTTGTCCACATCAATAGCATCCAATTTAGCAAAAAGAACTCTGTTATCATGTCGCAATATCGAGCACCGGTAACAGTAACTGCTTGAATAGCCTCATTTTCGAAAAAGTATGATCCAATGACATCTCCAGTCCAAAATCCGCACCAAACAGTGACACGTTGTGGATGCATTTGTTTTTCGACAATCACATGTGTGTTCTCTGAACCCTAAATGTGGCAATTTTGATGATAATGAAGCCATGGGTCTTCCATGGGTGAAGCCATCAAGGTAAAAATGAGCTTCATAGCTTGGCACGATTTTGCTCGAAAAAACAGCATTCACTTGTTGTTCAATAATCCATTCAACAAACTCTTTTCCCTGTGGATGGTCATTATTTCGCTGTGGATGGTCCCTGTGGATGGTCAGTTCTTGTGTCAATTGAACTTTGTAAGCATATAGTTTCTTGAAATTTGCAATTCTTGAATTCTTGTCCACGATGCCGAATCAATATTCCGCACATCAACCAACACTCTCACGCACTGCTTCGCTATTATGATTTGAACAGTTTGTTTTTAGATGGCCAGTGTGTTTAGAGCGTCCCCAATCGATCACGTCTCCCTGAATTTTGTTTATAACTCTCTTCACAGCTGACGAAGTTAAATCAATATTCCGACCATACCTTGTACGAAATTTGCGAACTGTAGAAGCCAAACTTTCATTATTTTTGAAATATTGTATAATGAAAACGCATTGTCTTTCGTGTAGTGCTCCATTTTTACTAACCCTAGACTGTCAGGTGCCAAACTGTTTTCTTTTTTTATTTGCCAACACTTTACCGCACAAATGGCGGCAAATTCAAATCTTGCGTGAATTATGGGAGACCCTTTACTATTATCACCATGAGTCAAATACAATCAAGGTACTTTTCCACTAGTTCACCACGAAGTCACCACGAAGTCCAAGTAGTCACCACGAAATCCAAGTACTCACCGCGAAGATTAAGACATTTATCAGACTGGTGCACGAGCTTTCCAATACCCTCTTCATAGAAGATTGAGGCCAGTCTATCTTCAGCTGCCGAAAAAAATTAAAGTCACTGTACGCGCAATTTGGGCTGTACCCTGGGTGGAAAGGTACCCTGGGAAAAGGAATAAGAAGCTGTTGCGTTACCGCAGCAGTATGTGGTTTTGCATGGTTATGAATCTCAACAATTCCAGATGACAGGATGTCCCTTCTTTCGTTCTGAATGGCTTTCCGCAAGCAACCTAATGTTTCACGATATACGTTTGCAGTGATCGTACTCCCTGGCTCCATAAACTCGATGAGCAACACACCTTCTTGATCCACGAAAACGGTAACCATGGTCTTCTTGTTGCTGAAAGTTTTTCCGAACTTTTTGGTTTGTTTGGAAAGTGTGTGTGCATCCATTGTTTGGATTGTTCTTTCGATTCTGAATTATCAGAGATAATTCACGTTTAATCACCTGTCACGATGAATTTCAGCCTATGGATGTAAGCCTATCTCAATATGCTAGCGACAACCTTTTATGAAGAGTGTATTGACAGACTCGTCTACTGGTATGAAATTCTTCGGGGTGACTACATGGAAAAATAACTTTTATTGTACTTGACTTCTGATAATAAAACTATTTTGTAATACACATTTGTCGTTATTTTTTATCAAAGGTTGAAAAAAAATAGCCCTCGTATTTACGTGCGACAAAAGTATAGGCCACCCTTCAGTTTTCAATTAAATTTTGTCCTATACGGGTCAATTTCATCATGCCAGTGTCGGTTTTATTTGTTTAAATATTAACTATTGATCAATTACCGAATGAAAATGCCTAAAGGAAAAAAGTTAAACGTAAGTGAAACTTTGGTTGTTATGACTTTGCGTGAAAAATTTGAGTTTCCCAAATGAGTGTCCCAAAACAGCCAAAAATACGCATATTGTAAGAAATTATACTTTTAATAAATTTTTGAGTCACTTCCCTGACAAACGTTGACAGCATTGGAGAATAGATTTTTTATATATTATTTATATATAATAAGATTTTTTTTTATTTTAAATAATGAAAGAAAAAGGGAATCGTCTACAATTTTGTCACGATAAAAAGGGTCTTTCAAATTAAGCTGTTTTTTTTTAATTCTTGAATAAAACACAGATGACGTTGTGAATTTGCCTAGGTCTAATTTCATTTCAGAAGTGTAATGTATGACTATATAAAATGTATGATTTATAAAAATTGAGCCGAACACAATACAACAATGCGTTAAAATTGTTGAATTATTTTATGAAAATGGGCGTTCAGTCAAAATCTTTTTACGAAAATTACGTGATATTTACGGTTTGCCCAGTCGTCCATCCACAAACTAGTTCAGTGGAAGATAAAAAAGGAGCAATATATAGTCGCAGTGGTCGTTTATAAGGGCATATTGATTTGGTACGTAAAAGTGTTGCTGAAGACTCAGAAATTCAATTAGTCGACGTTCAAAACAAGTTGTACTGAGTGAATCCACAACATGGCGTATTTCACGAAAGCATTTAGCTGTGAAGACTTATAAAGTTCAAATAGTTCAAATAACTCAGGAATTAAAGCAACTGCATCATTAAAAATGTCGTGCATTTGTTAACTGGATCAAAGAACAAACAGATATTTTTTCTCAAAAAATCATCTTTTCAGATGAAGCATATTTTAAAATTAATGGCTTTTTAATAAACAAAATTGCCGCATTTGGGGTGAGGGAAATCCACGATTGATTCATGAGAAACCTTTACATCCTAAACCAGTCACTGTTTGGTGTGCAATATTGTCAAAAGGTGTAATTGAGCCGTATTTCTCGCAGAACTGTGAATGGTGAGATAATAACTGAATTTTTGTGGGATGAATTGAATAATATTAATCTTGGGTATATGTGGTTTCAACAGGATGGCGCTACACCTCACTCTACTAATGAAATAATTGATTTATAAACGATGATAATTGGCCACCAAGATCATGTGATTTAACACCGATAGACTATTTTCTTTGGGTTTGCATGAAAAGCCAGGTCTATACGATCCATAATCGATTCCTGAACTAAAGGATGAAATTATTCGAGTCATTGGTGAGATAGAGCCAAGGTTATGGTAAAATGTCATCCAAAATCTTGACAAAAGGATGGACGTCTGTGGAGCTGCAAGAGATGTGGTCATTTGGCAGATATTGTCTTTCGTGTTTGAATGTCATACACTATGCTTCAATTATCTATAAAAAGTTTTTTGAAATCAACACAAATTCTGTATTTTATTCAAGAATTTAAAAAGACCGTTGAATTTGAAAGACCCTCTAATTTGTGGTTTTACGAAATAAAGTAATTTTTTATAAGAACGTTTTTTGTTTTTTGTTGATTCTCCTAATTATTGTTCAAATACTAACAAAGGTTTGTTTTGGTTGAATTTAAAGTGATTAAACATTAAAAGTTAACAAAAGAACGGACTGGTCTATGATTTTGTCGTGGAGTGTATCATGGAGAACCTACAGTTGTAAATAAAGTATAATTCTAGTAATAAATCTCCTAATATTTCTAAAAAATAACATAAATTATCACCGAAAATTAACAACCATAATTAAATGCATGGCGCATCTGCGGCAAATTTTTTTAATGCTGTCTCTAGAAATACAGATCGCCACAGAGTAGGTAAACAAATACAAAATATGTTTCAATTGAAACTGCTCTTGGGGTCCGTTAAGTAACACGCGAGTACTTATAGTTAATGATAAATCAACATGTGTTCCATCACGAATCGTTAAAAAGGATTTTAAAATATTTCTAAATCATCAAATAACAATTTTAAAATCAAAATTTTGATAATACTAATTTGTTTTTTTTTTAGTAATTTTTTTAAATGAAATTTGTATTCATGAAAACTAGAAATAAACCGACGCAATACCATTAAAAATATATTCAATCTTTATAAACAGCAAATACTGCATTATCAATTATTTCTAACTATTTTACTATTATAAAAAAGCAAACTCCTTTGTTTAGATTTGGACTGAGTCTTTTTCATTCAAACAAATATTTATACATCTATAAATAAATGAATAGTACACAGATAATCCGAAATATTTCGTGATTTTTCTTTCGTAGGGAATAAGAATCAATTATAATATATAATAGAAAAGAAAATGCCTTTAAACATTTGAGTTTATTACAGCTGAAATACTTGTCAATTTTTAACATTTAAATTATACTGATTTTAAATTATCTAATTTTATGTAAACTTAATGTGTAATTCAACATCATAGTTAATTACTAGTCGTAATTACATTAAAACTATGACTTTACCAATTAAATAATATGAAAATTGTTATATAATTACACAATTTGCAGCGATTTTATTTTAAACCGGCTAAATAAAGTTAGTCAAAAAACAAAATCTCCACATGTGAAGCATATACATTAATTCCGCGCTAAAAAACTCACATGCGTGAAAAATACTAGCATTTTCCGTCACGATATGCAAAATATATAACTTATTATTAATATATTTTTATTTCCAAAAAAAAATTGTTTCTTTCATCTTGGTTTATGCACCCCAATCGAAACAACCCTTCGACGCATCTTCCCAAAACTCCCCTTTTAGGTTATATTGGGCGGACGGTTCGATTCTCAGTCGTTCAGCTGGTTTTAATCATTGTTGACATGAACACTTACGGTCATCGGCGGTACGTTCCACGTCAAACTGACACCATCCTCGAACTGGTTGTTCTCGCACTGATACAACGAGCACGTGGCCCTTTTTTCCGAAATGGAATTATAAACACACCGTCTGACCGTACACTCGCCGGTTCACCAACTGAGAGTTTTAGAAAATAAACGTCTGTGCGCAAGACTGTTACGTCTGATCGTGAAACATCAGAGGTGGCGGGTTCGAGGATGTGCTTTGCACGTGCATATTTTAGATTTATACTTGGGGACAATGTGAAGCGGCTTACTATAAATTGCCCGTCTAAACTTATCTGGTATTCAAAGTATCTTTGTTGTTTCTAGAGTGAACTTTTGACACAATTTCATTGATATTCAAAGCGAATTCAAGTTCAAGTAGACTTATATGGAATTCAGCCACACAATAAAAACTGCTTTAATATCACATATATAACTTAACTGCATAATGTATTAAATATTGACTACATTCATACAATATCGACATATATTTAAAAAATTACATAACATTATTTACTACGATAATAAACATGTTTAAAACCCTGTTTCATTTTGAAATTATTTTGTGGCATTTTCTAGAACTTTTTTTGTGTAAAACAAACGAAAATACAAAATCTCCCGATAAAGCAGTAATTACTTCTAGTTACGAAAATAGAAGCTGAAATGCTCTACAGAAGATCCGAAACAGCTAATATCACGTTGGACCTCGAAAATGGTTTCGACTGAGTCTGGTATGATGAATTGGTGTATAAAATACATTTTCGGATTCTCGGTATGCATAACCAAGGTTACGGATATGCAAATAATTCTTACTTAAGAAGTCTCTTATCAGTAAAGGTGAAGAACCAGATATTTTAAAGGAAACACCTGAAAGTCGAAGCCACTAAAACCGTGGAGGCCATTTACTAGATGTGTTATCCCATACATAATTTTCAAATGTCTATATTATAAATCAATAAATATTTCAATAGTTTGCTACAGAAAATCATGTTTTATTCAAAATTCACATCTAGGGCTCTTATTGTAACATATATACCTATGGCAGCGGGAAGACCTGCCCCAAGGCAGAGGGTGCTAAGAATCATCGAGTTAGATCAGACTACCATTGGACTTTTGATATTGCTACTTTTAATATACGGACAATGAAAACGAATGACCGAGTGCAAGAACTGTTGATGGCACTTGATAACATACATTGGGATATTATTGGGCTATGTGAAATACGAAGAAAGGGTGAAGAGTCACGTACTCTACATTCGGGGTACGGAGAATGGACGATGTGGTGGAACTGAATTCCTCATCAATCGAAAGCTGAAGTACAATGTAGTAAAACTTGAAAGTACATCGGACCGGATGGATGACCAATGATAAAGCAATATTTTGCAATAATATTGCCCTTAACATTTTTAATGTTGAAAGTGACGGTGGTCGGTGGAATGGTAAGAGCCAAAGTTAGAATTAACTGTCGAAGAGAACGCGAAAGAACGGTAAGGGCAAACCGGGTTCTGGGAAATTGCTGGAGAGAGGCAACGGTTTTGAGATTGGTTTATCGAACCGCTTTGATGTGTTAAACGACTCGGAGGAGATGGAAATAACAGTTCGATTGAAGAAATCACCAACAATGTGCTTGAAACGGCTGCTCAATAGCAGTAGAAGAAAAATGTCTCAAACAGACAAAAGTCTCCAGTGAGACCAATGATTTAATGAAAAAAACGACAGATTTTGAGAAATGCAGTATTCCGTGATCTGGATTGGGAATAGGATGGTGTAAAGATCAATGGTGCAAACTGAAACCATCTTAGAATTGCAGATAATATCTTTTTTCTTTTACAAGACCCAGAGGAGCTACAAAGACTCATACAATAGCTGCCAAGGGTTGGCGAACCATTTAGGTTGAAAATTAACTTGAAAAAGAGATAGGTTATGTTCAAAAAATTTGCTAAGGGCAGAAGAATTTCAGTTTTAGGAAGGGATTTGGAGATTGTAGACTACTTTATATATCTAGGGCAGAGGATTTCAATGGACGGGGATACCGGCCGGGAGGTAGAACGGCGTGTTATATGTGGCTGGCAGGCGTTTGGCAGACCCAACATGGTGTTTAAGAGCAAACTCCCACTTTGTCTGAATAGAAAAGTCTGCGATCAGTGCGTCCTGTCTGTTATGACATACGGAAGTGAAACCTGGACACTCACATTCCAATATATTCAAAAGTTTTGGGTAGCACATAGAGGAATGGAAAGATGAATGCTTGGCATTCCAAGACGAAATAGAAAGCTCTGCATATGGATCGGGGAACAAACACAAGTGTGTGACATCATTATAAGGGTAAAGCAATTGAAATGGAGATGGGCAGGCCATATAGCGAGGCGATGGAAAGACAGATATAGATGGACCAAGGCAATCCTGGAGTGGATACTGCTTAATCGCAAACGTTCACGAAGAAGACTGAAAGCACGATGGACTGATGACATCCTTAAGTATATTGAACCCGACTGGCAGAGGAAAACCCAGGACTATGAAAGTTGGGAAGTATGCGGAAGAGCTGTTTCAGAAAAAATCGACTATTTTTTTCTGAAAGATATCGAAAATATTGTTAGAAATGACAAAAAAAATATTGTGAAAGTTAGAGCTCTTAATATAAATATTAAGAGATATAATAAGAATTTTAATTTACCATTTAAATAACACATGATTTTTTTTAAGTTTGAAATGTTATAACTCTTCAGCGGAACATTACTATGAAAATACCATTATATATATTTGTAAGAAATTGAACGTTCTCCAAAAAATGTCTCTTATAAATTTTCGATAAATTTACTTTTTCAAAAGTTGTTAGAGGCTAAATTTGAATGCATAATAAAGTTTTACAATTTTTAAATTTTTCGACGAAACAATCAATTTTATCGAAAAATGTTATTCGACCTTTTTTGTAGATAATTCCATTTCCTATAAATTTTTCGAAACTCCGTAACGATTGTGAGTTATTTAAGTTGAAATGTGAATAGAATATTTTTTCAATTGTTAATGAATTTTGATTTGATAATACGTTTCAATTTTTTTTTAGTTTTTTCAAGAGTTTTTGATATCTTTGAGAGAAAAAAAATTGTCGATTTTTTTTTAAACAGTTTTTTGAAACGCAGATATGTATATATCGGGTGTTTTCAAAATTGAGTTATTTGTTTTAACAAGTTGTAGAACTCAAACAGAAAATCATTTATATAAAAGGTGAAATGGCGTGTTAAATATGGGTGGCAGGCGTTTGCCAGACTTAACATAGTGTTTAAGAGCAAACTTCCACTTTGCGCGAAAAGAATAGTCTTCCATCAGTACGTCCTGCCCAAGGACAGACCAAATTAAAGACCTATTTGGTTCATATCTCCAATATGTAACCCAGAAAGCGAGAAATAGAGAACACTGGTGAAAAGTAGTCCGAAAAGGCCGCAAACGGAATGAGTTTCCATAAATCACGACTCTTCCGTAAAGAAGAAGAGAAATGCACTGAAAAAATTGTTTTGGTGCCATTTTAAAATAATACTCTTTGTCGTGGAGATCGTCTCATTTAGTCAATGCACCTTTGCAACTTCCTTTTTAGCTGATGTATGGCACGATTCTTGATTTAAAAAAAAAATTATATGCCAAATACTCCAAATCTAAATACTCCTTACATATTTAAGAACGAACCTCTTAGATATTGTATACGAATTTACCCCACATCTGCACAAACTATTTAGCGAAAACATTAACTAAACAAATACTTTAAAGCTGGAAAGCAAGTTTCCAAGAAAGATCCAAGAAAGAATATATGATATAGAAAGAAAATTACTAAACTGGAATCTAAGTTCCTCACATCCATCCTAAATTAATAATTAAAACTAGGCTTTAGAGGGACCCAACAGTTTTATAGATGCCATATTTTTGAAAAATCAATCGAATTTAATGCCTTCGCATATTTCTACTTTATTGTTCTACAAGGCAAGAAAAACAGGTATATTAGGCATACTAGCTTAGCTTGAAAGTTCAAAAAATAAGAATTTTAGTCAAATACTTTGGGATGTTTTACAACATTTAGTAGGATTTTTATCAAACTTGACAATAAAACAACATTTATGAACATATTGTATCAAGTATTTATAGAATAACAAAAATAAAAAACCTCTTCTAAAACCCGCTTTGCTCGAATGGGGGCCTAAAGCGGGTATGCGCCTTGGGCAAAGTGGATAAACATTAATAATATTTAGGAAAGGTATAATTAGGTGACATATTCTAATCCTACAAAACTAACTAATTAATTTCAGATTTATTTCATGAAACAATAGTTATGCTGTGATCAATCATATAAATATAGCATCATGTTTAATAGCCTCTTTTCTCAGAATTTTAATTAACATCAACAACACAGACTCATGTTTTTCTACATAAAAATCACCACAAATAATACAAACATACTGTTCGTTAATTTATTTTCGCGTTTTTTATTACTAATTTTCTTTGTCATGTTTCCATTTGTGGAAGGAACATGTTTAATTCTTTTTTTCCTTTCAGCAACCTCTAACATCTTGCTTGCAAAAATACGGTCTATCATATTCGTTTTCTTTTCATCAGATTTTTTCAACATGTTTCTTTTTTCTTCCTTCTCTCTTTGTTGTTCTTTTATTGGCGTACTGGTTAACACTTCAGCTCTTTGAATTTTCCATTTGCGATTTGTTTTATTTGTGCTCAATTTAGGTGTCGGTCTAATATCTATAGGTTTTACTCGTTCAAAGGTGTCGATGGAACAGAAACTGATTTAAAGGTAATAAAATACGGTTAGCGTAGAACATGAGATTCTCTCTGTTTCAGTCAAGATTTATTTCCCTACAGGTGGATTATATGCTGCTACATCTACATTTTCTATGGTGCCTAACGCAGAATTATCACATGCTAATTGACTCTCTGCAGGCATCAGGTCATTTTCTAACAAATGGAGAAAAGGTGAGGTCAGAGGAATTTTCTGTTCAAGAAATTGTTGCAGATTGGGATACATCAGTTTGGGTGTTGTAGTTTTCATTTTCCAACAAAGATGGAAAAACGGTACGGTCAGAGTCATTAGAACGATGAATATAAAAGGAAGTTTCTGTTCGAGGAATTGTTACAGATCGGGATGCATTATTTCGGGCCATTACAGTTTCAACGTCCCGTGATGTTTCAGGCCTGTCTGTTAAAGTCGATGGCAAAAAGTCTGACTCATCAAATATATGGCGATTGGTAGGCCATATTCCAGTAGATATGAATCCGCTAATAGTATTCTGTGCATTTGCTGCTCTCATATATGCTTCACCGAAGAGTGAAACAACCTCATATTAGGACCTCATATTCGGACATCATATTGGGCTACCTCATTTTGGGAAATGATTCCTCCCACGTGGCTCCTTTAAAACACTGAAACTGCCTGTTCAAAATAAGTTTTTAGAGGGCCATATACACCCCTAAAAGGCCCATATACGGCCTAAAGGTTGCATGTGATATGTGAGGAGGAACCGAAACGAAAATCACGTTATTCTGAGAGACATATTTTAATGTCCCAAGATATTTATGGGATTCATGGTTATCCATGATCAAAATAACTTTTCTCTTGAAGTTGAACGGGTAATGTCAGCAAACACATCAACAAAATGACGAAATCATTCTAAAAACGTAGGTCCGTTGATCCACCCGCTGTCCGTACAAGTGGCATTGGCACCAGGGGGAGCTCCATCCAATAATCTACCAACCATTATTTTTCTTCCAAAAATGAGAAATATAGGTGTCAAAGATCCAGCCACATTACAGTAGCAGACACGGTCGTGAGCTTTCCTCTTTCAACACTCGAAATTACGCCAACTTGTTTTTTCCCGGTTCTCGTCATAATTTTTGGAGGTTTGTTACTTGTAGTCTGAATACCTATTTCATCGACGTTATAAGTCCGGGTTATCTCAATAGCGTGTTTGTCTATTTCTTTTTCTAATACATAATAAAATCTGTTCACTTGTTGCTTATTAAAATCACGTGCTCGGACAATAGAAGTTGGTTCTGGCCATCTAATAGTCAATTCCGGATATCGGCTCTTAAATCCGAAACACTAATCATTTCCTGCACGACCATCTTAGGGATGTTTAATGTTATTCTTTTCTGCGTATTGGTATGCAAGTTCTAAAAATTCTATTTTAATCAGACCAGAGAAAGATCATCGACATGAAAGACATGTTACAGCAATTCGCTTTCTTGAACATCATAAATACCCTCTGGTATCTCCCGAACTTTTTCTCACATCTTTCCTTTTTTAAATGTCTTTGCACAGTGGACAACG